>QVOA01020876.1:0-25213 GCA_014825685.1 Pseudomyrmex cubaensis
ATATATCGAAATGCGATATATATATCGATATGCGATATTATGATGTTTGCATAGACAAATCTTATTCCTGCTCAAAACGCTACTTAGTACAGTAGTACTACGTACTATTGCAACAAAAATATTTGTATTTACGCGATCTAAAAGTTTTTAATATTAAATTTTTAATATTCCATACAAAATTTATTTATTTTGTTAAAGATTTAACAAATAGCGTTTAACTTGGCAAATGAGAAGCTACGCAACAACTTCGTGAAATACTCATACTTATATGCTGACTCGTTCAGTATTCTACATCTCGAAAAACCTTTCTAAAAAAAAAAAAAAGGTAAAAACAGGCGCCAAGTACACGCGCACAAATACTATGTGTCCTCTTTTTAATTTATTAACGTATTTTAATTTCATTGCGCGTGAACTTGGCGCGAGGCGCTACTGTGCTTCTTGATCAACAAATTCCTTCGCGCATCGGTTCGTGCGATTAGGTACTTTATGCTCGTGGCGAGAGAATTTTACGCGCGCGCGTCGGTTAAACGTTGACGTGCGAAGCATTTACTTACAGCGAACCTGAAGATTGCAGCGTCGTCGATATCAACGCGCGTTTGATAAATATTAAAGCCGATCCGTTTCAGCGGCGCGCGTTTTTCTCGCTCCCGCAGCTTCTGGCACTCGCGCGAATGCACCGCAACGAGTCGCGCTATGATCATCTTCGCAATTGCTAGGCGCGCGCGCTTACGCTGCTTCGTGCGCTTGTTAGGGTGCTTCGAGAGGCACGATCGCCCCGATCGTGCTTTCAACGAGCGCGTTTGTAACGCGAGCTTCGACGTTTCGCGCACGATTCGGAAGTATGGCGGACATATCTAACGTAGTGTAGTGCCACAATATATTCGTATGGAATATTTAAGAAGATTTAATATTTAAGATGTGAGAGAGAGATCTTTGCAGAGAGAGAGAGAAGAAAATTAATTACATCGCATTTTAATTTCTTTACATCAAAGAACGTTCTTCTCCTTTGAAATAAATGCAAATTTCTTTAATTTATGTCTTTTGCGCGACTACGAAGTTTTCACATCTTTGTACGACTTATATACATTGGTACTTCGTAAGAGAAAACAGAGAGGACTGACTGGAAGATAATTTTATTTCCAATATGAATAATTTTCTATCTGACTTACTCGGCAGAATAATGTATTTCATTGAATGCCATCGCGCGTGCGTTCAACGTGCTCGGCACGTATGTATGCACGTACGTGCACGCACACTCGTCGTTTTCGCTCTCTTCTAACCAAAACCATGCATATTTATCGTACCCCCGGCTACATTGCATGCAAATTACAGACGACGTTCGGGCTCCGCTCGGGCCCGACTCCTCGTTATTCTGTCCCATTGTCTGCCTACATCCTCTCTTCCCGGATAAATGCCGTACTGACGTGGTTCGGTGTACGTGCGTCGCGGGTAGGCCCGTCCTGAGTCATCCGGCGAATTTTTTCACCCATTTACCGTCTAAACCCATCTACGTACTCGAGATGGTCGAGAGGCGTAAGAGACAACGGGCGGGCGCGTTACACACACGAAAAAAGAACATTAGAGAAGAAGGCTGCGTCGTCAAAGCTACTTCCTCTCGAAAGCTCTCATCTGAAACTCTCTCGCCCACGTGGATGACGCGATGCGTAAATGATTCCAAGACGTGTCCCGTCCGCTTCGCATTGTGTGTTTCATTTGATTTCAAAGTTTTCGTCTAAAGTTTTTTTTAATTTTCAAAACAGAAGAGAAATTTTCGACCAATGTGAAAGGCTGGATTTCTGAAGGTCCTGGCTGTAGCGTCACTGAGTTAGAGTCAAAATCATAATATCAAAAACTTTTTGCTAGTGTAATATTAAATTTATAAATTTGTTTCTTTGATTTTGTTTTTGTATTAATGTAGAATTTATAATTTTATTTTATGCGCAATACACGGGGAAAGTTTCAATTTAATTCTCATATGCGAGTAATCTTGTACATATATTACTCTTAGTTTAATATTAAATGGAGGTTTATATATAGAACTCGGTCTTGCTCAAGTGCACGTTAGAAGCGCGAGTCGATCTTGGGCCAGTGTTTTCCTGTTTCGAGAAAGGCACGACCTGTTTATGAGCTGATGTGATCTTCGCCCCGCGAGGATGCGTGCATCGAAAGTATTAATTGGTCGTGAACGTGGTCGTTAATGAAGCCCGTATCTCCGGCCGTGAGAAAGAAAACGAGGACGGCGAGTCGATAAATGAAATTAATACTTGCTGCCACTTTCGCGTTTACAAGTTTCTCCTAAACCACAAAGTACATATAATTTCTTTCCGCGGTGTTCGTGTATGATGCACCGAGCATCTCGCAATAACGACGTTGCATCTCGTGGTTTGCGAAAAAAAGAAAAACAGAAAGAAAAAAGTCGACACGACACGTCCAATCTCTAAATCGGCGAATTTAGACCACGACCGAGTCGACAAAAACACACGCTCGCCTACGGAAAAAAAAAAAAAAAAAGATTCAACGCGGATTACGCAAGAGCACGTCAACACTTTGTTCTCTCTATCGACGATTTTCTTCGCGAAAGCGAGGCAAATCGATGGCATTGCCTGCGTGCCACACGCCCACGTATCATACGACCGCGTGCGTACGTCGAGGAGGCAAAGGTGCGCGCCTCGAAAGAGCGCGCTCGCGTCCACGCGTGTAATTTATAATTGGTTTACAGCGGTAGTCGGGTAATTGACCCGCGGAGAAAATAGAGAAAGAAGGCGTCGGCAGAAATATCGCCGTGTTGGTTGCGTCGGCGTAACAAGAAACACACACTCTCTCGGTAGAGACGTAGAAAAGTAGGAAGAAAGGAGCAAGAAATTCCGGTTGCATTATGAGAGTACGATGGTAAAGGATTTGATCGCGCTGATAATTAGACACGATATATTCATGTTAACAAATTAAATTAACTTGTCAATTTGATTGACGAGTCTGATTATTGGAGAGCGCGGGAAAAAAAACTATAAGCGCGCAAGTAGAAACGTTCGCCGTCTAGTCAGCCCCGAACGCGCGTCGATCGTTTCTACTGCCGGTGCAATTCTTTTATCGCGTCTTTCGTAATAGTATTTTTTTATCTTCGGAATCTCTTTCTCTCTCTCTTCCTCCTCGCATTTATAAACGGAACTCTCGTGTAAAGTGCATTTTTATTACTTTTCTCCTTTGCTCTTCTTCTACGAGCGACGAGACGCGAAGGTCCGCGATAGCGTATCTACGCGAATGTAAAACTGCGCGAATGAGAGTTCGCCGATGTACAAAGCTCACAGTGGTGTGCGCAACAGTAGTACAACGAGTTTGCGCGCGCGCTTTGTAGGTGAATGCACGTGCATTCTCGTATGTGTGCATCAATGTGCATGTGTGTGTGTGTATGTGCATAGATGCGTTTGTGCGTGGGCGGAGACCAGTAGCCGGCTCGGCGCACGGCCGGTTGATCGGCCTGTTGGACCGTGACGTGCCAACCACTACCACTTTATTATTACTACTGCACTCCCGCTAGTAGTGTTTCGCGTTCGACTCTCTCTCTCTCTCTCTCTCTCTTGCCGTGCAACTTCTCGGGATCCACTGGGAGAGTCTCTCGTCTTTGCGGGAGACTCATCGTGAGTAGCGCACCGCGTCCAGATAACACAAATATACGCGCTCGTGTGTGTATACACGCGATGGCTGTGGTGCGCGCGCGAGCGCGCGTGTACGTGTCGCTCGCGAACGCGCAAGATTGCCCAGGGTTTATTACACTTGCACCGATGAAATTGTGCATGCGCCGTTCGTTACGCATCTACCTCGACTCAAGTACCATCAGCAGGCCGGCCGGCCGACCGGGCAGGAAAGCGCACGTCTTGCTGCCTGAGAAACCGGCGCGGAAACCACGACAGAGATCATTGAAAATGTGTGCGTCGGAAGTGAAAAAAAAAAAAGACGGTAGATTTTTTGTTTCAGAAAAACAACTAGAATTCTTGTTGTACCTTCTTCAATGTCGAGAACACACCGCAAATGCGCGACGCAAAGCTCGATCATCATATCGCGGCGCGAGTTCTGAAATGTTTAACGCCGCGTCACGCTTACGAAGAGAATAAATCTGTCCGCTATTAGTGTATATCTGAGCGAAGGTCGAGGCGAACGAAATTCTTGTCGGTGTCGATTGCGGTCCAGACCAGTTGTCCACTTTTCCTCGCGCGAATCGGATTCAACAGCGGCCGTCCGATTCGCGGCCGCTCTCGCTCGCGTGTACATGTACAAATTCGCCGTCGTTTTATTACATCCACCGCCGTCGTGCGGAAAGCGTGCATGTGCGTTCCGTTAGGCGTCTACCTTGTAAACCACCGGACGGTTGGACAGTCTTGGCGGACCTTGCTGCGAGAGAGTTGACCGCGCGCGCGCTCGAGAGCGCCCGCATATAGCCACACACGTCCCGACTGAAATTATTTGCAATGCGCGCAACGGAGCTGGTACTAATTTATAATACTGCAAACGAGACTTGATAGAATCCATTTGCCTCGGAGTAACGCACGGAGCTTGCTTCGTACGCGAGGGCGAAACGAGGACGTCTGGCGAAATATCGCTTTGACGCGATATAGCGCGAGAGGCCTCGACCATAAACTGGTATCTCAGAGCAATACGTGTATCCATATGTGTGTGTGTGTACGTCTGCGTGTATATTTGAGTACACTGAAATTATTTCGAAGTCTGGGAGGGTGTGATATTAATAACTCGAAATTACGAGAGCAAACAAGAACGGCAAGCGTGACCATTGCTCATTAGACGCGTTCGCGCACACGCGTGCACATGAGAACTTGGCATTGGACTGTGTAAATGACGAGAGAACAAAAATATTTCCACGTCAATATAAATGATTATCTATACGTATGTATATCACGCAGAATTATGTGAAAAAATAATACTTCGTCGTTTTTTTGTGCGCGCTGTAAATAATTTTCACACGAGATTCTTGTGATTTTTCACGTAATTGGAAACGCGAGATCAAAACTTTGCTCTTGGAAAATGAATCTTGACCAAAAAAAAAAAAAAAACATCACAAAGTCCCGCGGCGGTTTATAGAAGGAAGAGAGAGATCGAAAGTCTCTCGGCGCGTTCTGTGGTTCTATAGCTGCTGCGTATATCTCGGGCAGAATTTTTGCCACTCTTGTCCCTTGCGTAATCGGCCGTAGCCGCGCGGCGTGCATCTGGATCGAACATTGATGCGGAACGAGCCCGAACGAGCCCAGGTTCATCGTAATGCTCTCTCTCGTTGCGATCGGACGCACTCGCGCCGTTCGCCCCGCTTTTACGATCTAATCTCTTCTTCTACTCTCACCTTCGATCGGTCGCGATCGCGTTCGCTCGTTTACGGGACCGAGAGGAGGCAATTCGCCCCGTGGTCTTTCGATACACCTTCACGGAGCGAGCGGCCGAACGAGCGCCGGTGATCCCCGTCGACCGGTTTTTCGTCGAGGATGCAACCGCGTATAAAATCGCGCGCGCTCTCTCTCTTTCTCTCTGTCTTTCTCTCTTTCTCTCTCTTTCTCTCGAAGAGAGGAAGAGCGGGCGGTCAACATCGATCCACAGAAGCAGCTGCAACCAGACGGAGCGCAGAGAACGCTCGGCCATCGCTTCCTCTCCACCCGTTCCGCCTGCGTACGCTACGAATCGGTCGACTCCTCGTGTTTTACGATCGCCCGTGAAATCAAACTGCGCGGTGTTTGCGATGCGGTTGCACCGGCCGCTGGCTCGCGGCGCGTTTTTCCCGAACGTCCGGGACAGACGAGAGCGAGCAAAGGCTTGTTTCTCGCGAAAGAGCCGCTGATTAGGGCGAGATCCGCGGAAATATAATATTTAATCGTGCGAACGGAAGTATTTCATTTTGGAGAAGGAGATCTTTGGACTTCTCTGGCCGAGGTGTCTTTTTTGCAATAGATTTTTTAAATTTTATAAGGGAGTAACTTGGATATCTAAGATGTAAACCAAGCATCTTGATGAATTTTCGAATTGAATTTAATTCAAATTTCCACGTGTATTAATTTACACGTAATTCATATGTGCACGTGTGTCTGGCGTATACGCTCGTATTGACCTTTAAATTCAAGTTGTGTTTATTTTTATTGCTTGTGAATTGTGTGATTCGTGCAACCGCGCGCGTGACAGAGCAACACTGATTACAGTAACTTGTTGCTTCTTATATTTACAGCACGACTAATACTCTCGACAAAACGTTGCGACTCTATAACGTTTCTTGTCGCGGAGAACGGAAATAAATTATATCACGTCGCTTATATACGATTCAGTTGTTGGATCATGCGTCGACGACATTCCTGCCGTGCGCGTTTCGCGGCCGATAAATCAACTCTCGGCTGTACATCATAGGCGCGCATCCAGATTTTATGGCTTTTTGCGGAAAGCACGCGGCGGCTGCGGCGGTGGTTTTTCTTTGGCACGCGGTGCAGAAGGAAATCACGTCTTTCGTGCGCTCACACCGCGCTCGGATGACGCGTGCGCATAGATCCACGTCGCGATTAATATCGCAGGAAGTTACAAAATGACTAATCGTTTCGTACAAACGATCGAACTGTCACGACCGCGGCCGCAATCAAGATAGCCGGCCATTAACTATCTTATGACAAAGGTAATGACGCTAATAATTCTTTGCGGAGCTTATACAAGATATCGATCTCACTCCCGTATGACTCTCTCTTTCTCTCTCTCTCGCCAATAAGAGAATCTCTCGAAGGGCATCGTCGGACGATAATAACAATACGACCCGTAGAGGTAATCGCGCCGGCGATTCGTCCATTCATTCCGCGACGCATTCAGCCGCGCCTCGCACGTCAATCCGCGTTCAATACCGGCAACCAATTTTCTATTGAAAGCCGCTCTCTCAACACTTATCTCTTATCGTTATACAGTCCCTCTCTCTAGCGCGATTTCCATGACATGACAAACGGATTGTTTATTGTTTTATTGTTATTTAGCTTTCGAAACGCTTCAGATAATAACCATTTACACGGAATGGTCACTGGTATTACACAAATCGACGCGCGTCATCGTTCTTCAAGACGTCTCGGGAGTTCGTTCTCCCGTCGGTCAGAACCTCCTCCGAAGAATTTCCGAGATAAGGAAAACGCTCTCTCGGGCGAACGATTGCCGTCGCGAAATATCGCGCTCGGATGTTCTTGCGAAACGCGCGCGACGAACGGTTCCAAGAAGCGTGCGGATTGGTGGGTGGTCTCCATTCAGAGATGTTTATGGTTGTGTCGTGGCGCAAAGTAACCGCGCATACGCCACGGAACGCGAGAGAAACCCGCGCGCTCTTCTCTCCTCGTGGCGCGGCGTCCACCGGGTCGAAGACCCTACGTTCGTCAAGTTTACCTGCGGGGCCCTCTTCTCGTCGGACGAAGGCATCTCTCGGCAATACGAGCTCGGGAATGCGAGCCGACGAATGTTTACTCCCTCGTCGTCCCTCGCGGATCGTTTCTTTTTTTTTTTTTTTTTTTTTTTTTCGACTCTCATAATCATTAAGTAAACGTCACGTTTTTTATTTGTGTGATATGTATGTTTTCTTCCGGGTTTTTATACGTTACGAGCCTACTGCGTTACGCGGGGCAGACACGTCTCTCTCGTCGATAACGTCTCGGCGATATTAATCGGCATTCTAATCGGTCAATCGACGCTCTCGGCCATGCCTGTACACATAATATCCTTCTCGGTAACGGGATACCACCGGGGTACTTCTGTTCCCCGATAGCTGACGATCGGCGTCGATAAATCACCCCGGCGTCGATAAATCACCCCGGCGTCGACGAAGTCACGAGGGAGTCAGCTATCGGGATGTTCTCGGATGTGTGTGCGGGCCCGCGGAGCTTCGCTAAGCAAATATTGATTCTGACGTGCTCGATAAAACGCAACTACTATACATCTGCATACAAATACACACATCGCGCGCGAATGTAATTTGTAATCGCGATTAGAAATTATAATGCGAAAGTTGTTATATTCGAAAGGCCAGCAGGTTTTATTTTACAAGCGAGGAGGAGGTTAAAGAAAGACCCGAGCGGCTCGCAAGAAAGCCGCAAAGCGCGTCGATTCCATAATCTCATCGCACTTAGCATATTTACAGTGTCATTGACGCGTTTCGTTCGAGCACGCGGGATCGTTCTTAAAGCGCTTAAGGCTGCGTAAACTAGGCGTGTATAGCGGCAGCTCGAATAACTCGCGTGGATGCGCGCGCCTTCCACATTCTCCAAAAGATCCATCGCGTACGCATGAATGCCATTTGAATTTCATCCCGAACCGTTTCGCGGCGGCATTCGCGCTTTAGCGACCGCAAAATTCACTTACGCCCTTCCGCTTCCTCCTCGTCACACCCTCGAGACGAGGCGTATAAGAGGCTCTCTCCATCATGAATAATTCACGCCGCCCGCCTTTAGCCACCGCTCGCGCGAGCGCGCGTTTCCGTAAATCTGTATTATTACATATATACCGAAGCGGAGCGAATTTCTTCACCCGCGGGAGTTAGCCGCGCGTTGAAAATTTTCCGCGCGTCGTGTCCACGTCGTCTCGGAAAGTTTAGTCGCGCCTCACCTCGGCAGCAGGTGCGCGCGCGCGCTGATTTACTCGTAAAACACCGCCAACGAGGAGGAGGCTTATAAACGCGAAGCGATCGGCTCGCGGCTGCCAATATCGTTTGTGGATACGAGTGTACGTACGCGAGATCGAGTTATTCGCGTGGAAAACATCGATGGCCGTAACATCGGTGTTTACTTACGAGAGAACTATTTTAAAATGAAACGTTTCCTGGAGTCGTCGCCGCCTCTAGTGTGTGCTCTTAAAGTGTAACACCACCACAGTGTTGAGAGGGAGAGGAGACCGCGCTAATGTCAGCAGCGACTCGCGGATGAACAATAAAAATCTATTTACGACACACTTATCTCGCGGAAAGCACGTGTTACGGACAGATTTCGAGCGCTCAGTTGAGCGCCGATCGACACGAACCGTCTTCTTCGATAATTTATTATCGAGCGCACGCGACAATCATGTATCATCAGCCAATCCGGACGCGTAAAATCCTCATCTTCTGTCTACTCTTTCTCTCCCTCTCTTTCTTTCCCTTTCTCTCGATTTGTGATAATTACACGTCGACAGACTCGTCTAATTTATATGCTAATTGCAAATGAACGCGTCATAAAAACTAATTGACAGGCGAGCGATAATTTATTATCTCGCTGCGTTTGGACACTCATTTCGCGTCCTCGAGTATGACGTACCAATCGATAGTTCTCGTCTCTGCGCTAGACGACGCGCCCGTAACGAGATTATCTCGTTGCGAGTTTGAATCTCATTAGACTGCAGGTCGACCCCGCGCGCGACGGCCGTGAGAGTTTTTCGGTGCGCCCGAATTCGGCCGTGACACATTCCCCGAAATGGATCACAGACGTCAATTAACCGCCCCTTCTGCGAAGTTCGAGATACGCCTCCGATTTACTACCGACCTTTTTCTCCAGCGTTCCGGTTACATCCCTCTTTCGACACCTACCTTTTTAAATCCGCTTTTACGACTGACGTGACGTCCGTACCTACGTTGCTTGGATTTCGTTCGCGCTGCTACCATCGCTACCTCGTATCTTAACGTTAACGACGCGATATCAAACATTTTACCGGAAGTGTATCGCGCCTCATCGCCACGCTCGATAAATCCGTGAAACTTATTGCGAGTCGTAAATAGAGAACGATTTTTGTTTCACAAAAGAGAAGAATTACATACTTATATGTACATATGTATATGATGTATATATGATGTATATACACACATATATATATGATGTATATACATATTGTAACACATAATAGTTAGAGCTTATCAAATATCTAGGATTGACCCGGTCTTGGATTTGTAATTATGGGATTTTTAAATGAATGTTTATAAAAAGTTGGAAAAGTACAAATTATTAATTATTCATTTATTATTTATTAAAAAACAAACTATTAATTAATATAACAGCAAAAAAATCTGTAACTTATAAGTCGTAGATTTTCTGAAATTAATTAATTTTTCATGAAGTGTCTTAGATTATCTTTCCTTAAAGTATAATAATAATTTGTGCTACTCTTATTACTGTTATTGACGAGATTTTTCTAGAGGTTGCATGTGTGTTGCTTCGTAATAAAAAAAATACGTACCCATTAAAATATGAGCGAGATTATATAGTGAAGCTCACTGAAATCTCCACCCGCGCTTATCGATCTCCGAGGCGCAAGAAGAATTCGACCGCGGATGATGCCGTTACTTCGTGGAATGTGTACGCGCCGGTCTCGAGAGAACGAGAGAGAGAGAGAGAGAGACCCGTGTGCATGCGTTGCTGGAATACCTCGGTGCGCGCGTATAGTGATTCGTCGCAACGAGTAGCAGCCCCCTTCGGACCTTGAAGCATTTCGTAATAACTGAAACTGTACATGCGCTTCCTGGACGGAAGCAGCAGCATCGGTCCGGTTTCTCTCGGAGTCAGTCTCTTTCTCTCTTTCTCTATAATTACGGCAATTCGAGCAATTAGCGCGATTTATTGTGTTAACTGTTCCGCGACGTACGTAATTGGGATGAGAAGCAATTGATTTTTGTTAAGATATAATATTACGTCATGTAATTAACAACATACATATATATATCACCTGCTTCGAGTTTCCTCAAATTTCTGTAATTAATGATATGACTTTTATCGCTTAATCGGCGGTCGGCTATCTTTTACGCTTCGACGTATATCCGAGAGGGATGAGTGCGAGAGGGATTTACGGGCTAATGAACACGCGATGTATCTTCCGATCGAGCGTGTGCAGACGGTGCGTATCGGCGTTTCGACGGGCTTATCAATCATCCGTCGGTCGCGCGAGCGACGTTCCGTTCCGCGAGAGAGGAGGAGGGCTTATTGACGCGCGCAAGTACCGCGGGAGGAACATATAAAATGCGGCGGGTTATTGTCGCCGTGCCTCTTACCGACAGCTGCTCGTTAGTTGTTGCCAGCCGCAACGCGGAGGTGAACCAGTCGAACCTACATACGAATAGCGAGTACGCTCTCACATATGTATATGCAAACGTACGCTCGCACGCAGGAACGTACATACGCGTGCGCTTTGTCGGGCGAGAGAACAGGCGAGTATACGAGTCAAGAAAGGCAAGGCAAAGGCACAAAGTAAAGGGACAAACCACGCCTTACGCCGCCTTGGCAGTGGAGAGAATTCGCCTTCGCCTCCGCTTCTTCGTCTCACCTCTCGCCTCCGGCATAACTAATATATCGACGGCTACCTTCCCTCCCGTCCCTCCCCTCGCTCGCTCGCTCGCTCGCTCGTCGATTCGCCGATTCGCGTGATCTCTCGCCGATGTCTGTGAACTATCGACGATCGATGCCAGATGTGCGTTTCCGTTCGCGAGGCGCATCGGCTGCGACGATATATCGTTCGTTGAATATTGCCGCTGCAACTGTCGTCTGTGCGCCAGAAAAAGCTTATCTTGGAATATTTTTTTCAAATAAATGTATTTTGTAGCTGAAAATATTGTTTAACCATTATCGATCGGATATTGTATTTAAGAATTATAATCGCAATGTGTGTCGATGATTTATCTCAGCGATCTAGAGAAATGTCACTGGGTTATACTGGAAAATTTTCCAGGCCAGCGAGCAGACCGGGCGCGAAACGTTACTTCCCTATTACCGCTTTACGAGCTATCGTCGTAAAATTATACTTTTGTTTTGCAATGAACGACGCATTCACTTTCTACACGCGATTTTATTAAACGAGGCTCGTCTCATTAGCATGTGTCTTCTGGCCTGTCGATTTATTGCTTCGACGTCTCTTGCGATTGAGACGAAATATCGCGATCGGGAAGTAATATCACGCACGTTTGAAAATAAGAATATTTTCGAAAGTCGCGATTTCTTTGCGTACCTACTGCTACCCGCGAATATTAATCATGCATATAATAATCACGTAATCATCGACGCGCGCGTTTGACGCGGAAGCCGGAGGTGGCGTGGCGTGAAAAAATAATCGCGCCGCAGATATCGATCGTAGATATCGATCCGTGTAAAACGCTTGTTGCGCGCAAATCGGCAATTCCGATCCCAAGCGAATCCTTCCTGGCGGTCAGAATGTCACTGGGTTATTAGAAAGTTTTCCAGACGAGTAAAGCGTAGCAAGTGGTAAGCAAGTTTGCTACTCCGCTGCTTGTGAGAGCGAATCGGCTGTTTGCATCGCGTAACGTTTTACCTGGGTGATATATGCCTGCAACACGCCGTTTGTATACTGTGAATTTCATAATAAAACGTTGCGTTTAATGGAAACCCCATCGTTTACGCTCTCACATTTCGCGCGCGCTTTTTTCTCTATTCATTTCGATCGAATTGCGGCGGAGTTCCGATTCTCTATGTGTGCGCTCCGTGTCGACTTGATTTTTTATTGTAACACTGATCGCGCGTTAACACTTTTCCACGATTATCAATTCTGTCTTGCAGTCGTGATTCCCCACGACAATAACGTTTTGATCGGCGTAACGTTCGGTCGACGGCTATCGAACAACCTGTAAAACGCATGTGTAGTTTTTCCGCGAAATTTATTAGATTACGTCCGAATGCAAGACAAGAAAAACCGGATTAAGATACGGAATCCTCTGTGCGTTTACGAGAGAATGGCAAATAAATGTCACAAATTGAAATAAAAGCGCGCGAGCAGGAGAGAAAATGTTTTTTTTCTCCCGCGCTTTTCTCCCGCTTGGAAATAACGTTATCGACAAAGTCCTCCTCTCGAGTCAAGTTGAAAGTCGATACGCATATCATCTACATAGCCTATTCTTACATCCGGCGCGGACCGAGCGAGCGAGCGCTCGGATACTTCGCTTTGCCGTAACGCGATGCTACAGTTACACGCGTGGAAGGCGAACGCAACATCGACAGCAACATGAGAACGAAAGAAAGAGAAGTATAAGAGAAGAGTGGAAAAAAAAAGAGAGAAGACAAGCAACACCGTTAAGCGGCGAGCACGTCTCTTTAGCGCACGAGAAAAAAGAACACAGCTCGATCTTCTGGTTCGACGAACCTACCGAATGTATTCTTTCGCGTCGAAGACGGAAATGTCGCTCGAGATGCTTTCAATTTCCACTTCCTTCAATCTGATCCCAAGCGCTCGCTTGTAATAAAACTTTTTGCAACAAGTTTTTATATATACAAACGAGAAAGAGAGAGAGAGAAAAAAACTTCAACCAATAAATAAATTATGCGAATTTTGCAAAGTACAATTATACATCTAAAAAATAAATAAATCTGTATGTCTTCTCCCTGTGTGTGTGTGTAAAATTTATACAAGAATACAAAATCACATAAGTGAAAATAAAAATAAAAGAGATGTCCTCGTGTTCGTTCGAACCGAAATTTGATTTCAGTTAGTGAATAGCCGACGCGACGCGACGCTCGAACGTCATCGCTCCTTTCTTTCTCCTGCGCGATCCGAGAAAATTGCGCTTTAACATTTAAATTCTCTCAGCGCGCGTTGGGGGGCCGAGCGGGGGGGAATGAGCACAATTGACTCTGTCGACGGGCGACTCCGCGGCATTTTGCATCGTCGATCAACGGCGATCGGCGTTCCACGATCTGTCCGAACGTGAGAGAGGATAACGATAACGGGAGTGCACGCCTGGGAAAACGATCCGTCGGTCTTCCGTGAGACGTAAGCGCGCTCACGACGAGAGAGGGGAGCCCTTCGTCGAAGGGGCCCGCGGGGTCCCTGCGAGATGTGTAACGCGGCGTTATTTATTTCCGCGAGTCGGGGCGATGAATCGATTAAGCGACGATTTCAGGCCCGAAGGGACCAACTTTGTCCGCGACCATGTCTGTCGAGAACTCTCTCTCTTTCTATATATATATATGCAGCCAGGAAAGGACGAGAGAAAACGAGAGATAGGAGCGCGGCACAGCTCGCAGCGAAGTAATCGCGATACCGGTCCGGGGCGATCGTTACTTTCTGCACACTCGTCGTGGCAATTAACCGCGGCAATAACGATTTTTGTCGGACCGCGTAATGCCCGAGCACGGACAAAGTCGCTATTACGCGTGGTGGTGCCTCGGCGCGACAAAAATCGTAATGGAGCGTCTCGCATGTAATTATGATTTGTTACGAAGTTTCGAATGACTCTATAATGTTCGACGAGGAGGAGACGTGATAGTTACGACGGAAGTGATGCTATGTGTGCGCGCGTTACGTGTCGGCGCGGTCTCTCTCTCTCGATTTGTACGCTTTTCATCGCTATATGTATATCGCGACCGACAAAAGTGCTCATCGCACGCAGTAGGTAAGACTGCCTGTGTCGCTCGAAGTTTATCTTCTCTCTTTTGGTATCAGTTGCTGATCTTCGAAGTGGCATCGTTCAAAGCAAAAGAAAATGTTACGCAAATCAGTGGTTACGTTGCAGAAAAATTTCGTTCCATTACAGAGAGAGAGATTATTTATTATTTTTATACACAATTGTATTAAAATACGCACTTAAATTGACGCGTTTTAATTATTAAATATTATCACCACCAGCGTCTTCATGTGTCCCAAACTCGTCAATATTATACAATTATTTCATCATGAAGAACTCAATTCGCCCTGCGTCGATACATGCGCCCAATATGCCCGTGTTAATAAACGTAATCGCGTGTAGGTGTATGTACATATCCACCGGCGCGACGTTACAGCGGCTCGTTCGACGATGTAACGACGAAAAGAGCGGTTAAGCTTCTCTTCTCTCATTCTCGGCGCGGGCAGGCAGCCAGTGCAGACGCGCAAGCAAAACCCGTAGGGACAGAACACGAGCGGCTATACGGCGAAGTCCGGCCGAGTCCGACGGTCAGGCTGGAGGCAACGGCACGATGAGCGATGGATCGGAACGATTCGGGAACAGTACAATCGGGATAGAGAGCGCGCGGCCGGAATAAAATTCTGAAGCGCGCGCGGATATATACGAAAGCTTTCTATCTCTCTCTCTCTCTCTCTCGAGGGATGGTGGTTTTAATCGGTCGATCGATTAATTGGCGGTTCGCCCTCGCGAACCACCACGGAAAATACCGATCGATCAAAACAATCGATTAATCGTCTGCACGTCCGATAAGGCCGGCCGATAAGGGCCGCACGGGGCATTGTTCCCCGTTGCAAACAATTAATGATACGCCGCGATCGATAATCGGCCGACCGACCGACCGACCAACCAACCAACCAACCGAACGGCCGCCGTCGCTACTCCGCGATCGCTAAGCTCTAGGCTACTTTCTCCGCGCCGCCGCGTTTTTTTCGCGATCGCGAGACGTTTCTCCGCGCCGCGGCGTTTCCGCGAGATACACACGCGATACGAAAACCGATGTTAGGCAGATGTTAGGAACTTCAATCGGTTAGCTTCATCTCGCGCGCCTGCTTTGAAATCTCCGGACTAATTTTATGTCTGTCTTTTAACGGCGTTATATACATGCGTGCAATTGACGTTGGAACGCAACGCGAAACGAAGTTCACAAGTTGGTTTTCAATTATCTCCTTCATCCCCAAGATATTTGAGGAATTCGAGATGAAACGCGCTCGGGAATTGCGGATATCTCTCGCAGTTCCAAGTTGCTTTCAATACCCGCAGCTTTCGAACTGTCCGTTCTGTCCGTGTTGCGCGTAAAACAATAATTCTCGGCGATCCCGCGGGCGGATTCGAGGCGCACGGACAATGCAATACAATATACGAACGTCTGATTGAAATTGGTAGCCGCGCCGTCGCTCGAAGCCTGGTAGTCGCGATTTTCGCGTCTCTCGTTCGAGTTGCTTAGCGAGCCCGGTCTTATAGCGATGCGACGACACGCTCGAGCCTTTCGCTGACGTTCGACGCCCGAGACAGGAACACGCTTCTTCCTCATATTAATCTAAGCTTGTTGAGCCCGCTTCTTATCCATAACGGATTTTTCCGCGTTTTTTGCCGTGGCCCCGCGCAACACACACAGGCGCATTATCCCCCTAACGTGCTTCGTTCACCGCCGCGATTATCCTCCCGGCGAACGGTAAATCCCTTTCCGACGGACGATGGGCGGCCGTCAGACGTCGACTCTGGAAAACGACGTTCGTCTCTCTCTCTCTTCCTCTCTTCACGCGTACGCGTGTAACGATAACCTTATCGTTGGCTGTATCGATACGCGGCATCGATGCGCGATATCACTCTTATATTGCTGAGGTGAAGAAATTCTCGAAGGAACGGTAGAATGCTGCTTTATCCTCGTGCGCGTTCGCGAAATGATTTTCAAATCTCGAAATTTTCATCCCGGTTGTTGGTTGATAAAATTTTACAATACGTTATTTCTGATTTCGCGTGCTCTTATTCTGAAACAAACCGTTTTTCCGCTAGAATATTTGCTTCGTTGTTACCGTATTTTTGCATGAGCAAGTCGAAGGCGAAGAGAAAATAAACGCGAGCAACGCTTCCTCGAGTCTTGCACGAATTCCGCGCAAGTTTTCTATATTCCTCTATCTTCTTCCTCCGTTATCTCTGTAAAATCTTTTATTTTAAATGCAAGCCGTGCTGGTCGCGATGACATGTGCTTGAATTCGCGAAGAGCGCCGGACTCGCCGCGCGCGCAATGAGTTCACTGGGTCTTTCCAAGCTTCGGGATGCGCGCTCGCTCGCAAGTCGAGCGTGGCGAAGCGCGCGGCTCTTTCGCTTCTCCTCTCGGGAGCTTTCGTTCGAAACGGAAATGGTAGTCTGCAATTATTGCAGCCGTTGGCTTTCCCGTCTGCTGCGGACGCCGCAAGTGCATAACCGCCACCGGTCGATTAACCGCGACCTTCGCCGCTGCGCAACATTGATGCAAATAGACGACATATCCGCAACGGGGATTACGTGCCCGCCTCGGATCCTCGTATGCGTGTACGACGACGGTCTCGTGCGATCTCGCTTTCCTCTGCCTTTCCCCGCCATGAAACTGTGTGGATGTGATGGGCTAGCTTTAGGTTTGGAGGTAATTGTTTTTGAGGTTGCTTCGTTCGCGCGGAATTACAAAATAAGGAAGAATTACAGGAAATGGAAATTGATGTAAAGTAGTATTTAATTAAACTGTAAATTAGCGTTTTGTTTTGTTCTTTTTTTTTTTTGTCTTTTTTTTGTTTTTTAATGTATTTCTAAGATTAGTTTGTGGTTGGATGCTTCGTAGTTCATCGCGCGGAATTCGTCTCGAGGAAGATCGACAAACGAAAGAGCGTTTGTGCGGAATAGTTGCACGCTCCACTTGCGTCATCGCGCAATTTCGCGATCTCCTCGCGGCGAAGAGGGTTTTAGCGCGCGGCGGCGCAGCGCGGCTTAACTATTAACGAAACATAATCCCGTAATCGATCGATATTAATTACCGCGCGCTTTCACCGGGATGACCTTTATAATCGGCTGTAATAAACCTTTCAGTGTAATTAATCATTGTCGCGGGAAAAATGTAATTAGACCTGCGAGTATATGCGATACACTTCGTGTTTTTTTTTCCCCAGTATTTTCTTTGAGCTGTGGCGAAACATTTAACCATTGAAGTATCAGGTTACATCTTTGTTGTGGCTGTTCTATGTATACATATTGCAACGGAGATGACTTACATATTTTTTCTTCTTTTGATGACGTACAGTTAAAGAGGACATCTTATATTATGTACACGAGCATATTAAACTACGTTTATACGAGATGGGGCGGGGAATTCGTTAAAATTCATTAAAAATCAAAAACAGCTTTCGAGAAACGGCGATGACGATACGCAAGTCTCTCGTATCTTCGGTAACAGGATCTCGGACTCGAATCGATCCCGAGCGCAGATACCGCGGGCGATGCATACTCGCCGGATCGTTCGACGATGCGTGCGTCGTGGCAAAAATTCGCAAAACCCCGTCTGGGGCGTCTCGTGAGAGACTCTGCGCCGCAGTACGAGAAGACGCGAGAGAACACAAAGGGATGCGCTCGCAAACGAGTTTCCGCGGCCAATTATAAATTACCTCGAATTAAATCGAGGCGATCGCCGCGCTGTGCGCGCGCCACGTCGCGTCGGACCTTGGCGAAAACTTCACGGTTTTTTTACGATCGCGTATGCGCGAAATCTTTTACGGCGACGCGCGTAATTGCAACGTGGCGAGGGGAGTGATAAACAACGCTCGCGCGCTGCTCCGCGCACTGCGACTCTGCATTGTAAGACAGGGCGGGTTGGCTGGGCTGGCCGGGCTGGTTTGACTTCCCTTGCTCGGTTTTCGCCCGCCCGCTCGCGCGTTGGATTTATCGGCATGCTTAATTGCCGCCCGAGACGAAACTCGGGGCTTCGAAACACGGGCCCACATACCTTTTGTCGTGCTTTTTCTGACGCGTCAGAGTTGTCCGGCGTGCCCTTGCCCAGTGCCGAGGCATCCGAAACCTTCTTTGCGACTTGTAAGTGAAGGAGGCTATTCGCGAAGTGATCAGAAAATTCACGTTTTTATTTATTTATTTATTTAGAAAAAGACTAGATAATCTTTTAATAATTTTTTAAGTACAATATCTTGCAAGAAATAAATATCGTGCGTAAATTTTCTTTATCCTTCGCTCAGAATGTTTTATTTTCTCAATGTCTCATTACTCTTTATAATTTGCTTTGTTGCGCGTATTATATTTCGTGAACACATTGTTATGAAGTTTTTTCGCGCGTATTTTTTCACCTTTTGTTTCTTTATTACATTGACCTTTTCATAAAACATATTGAAGTAACATCGCCGATACTGGTCGCGTCTCTCTTTCAACATTTGCCGTCCGCGCGCGCGCGCGCGCGTTGAAGAATTACGAGCCTTCAGACTGATTATTAAGTCCCGAAGATTTAAGGCGGTGCTTTAAATACTTGGGCAGTAACATTGAGCAAAATTCATTCCGTAATGAAAGAGCGTGCCGATATCGTCGTCCCGCTGTTTGCGTGGTACAATCGAGCAGCTTCTCGAGAGGGTGTTAACCTACTAAGTGGAAGATCGTTGTTTTTTTTTTTTTTTTTATTCAAAGTTGCGTGTGTTTGAAGGCGATCGTGATTATCATATTTCGCTTTGAGTGTTATGATGTTTTTGGCAAAATTTATGGCTGTTTTTTTTATGACGAGTCACAAGAGATTATGAAACGTCTCCGGCTTAGTTAGAAACCGGTGAATGACACAATAAACATGAGATAATAAATTGTGAGATATATAATATCAGAGCAAATAAGCAAAATTATTTACATATGATCGTTAAAAATAAAACGTAATTATATATCGAGTCATTAAAAATAGTTGCTGACTTACGCGCGTCACTATGAGAAAAAAGACGTCGAATAATTTCAAAACCAAATTGTTCAACATATTACATTTAATCCTCCTGTATATTTATCAGCACGTATCACGCAAAGACTTTTCTCTCTTTCTCTATTCCTGCGTGCATTATGGATTTAGCGTGTTGCGGGAACCGGAGAGGTAAACTTTAATGAGCGCAATAAATTACAGGTGTACAAATATAACGATCGCGGACTTAATATCGATACACTGTTTTCTAAACCGGTATGTACGCGGCGATGCGAGGAATCGGCAGATATATATATATATATATATATATATATGTATATACATATATATATATATACATACGACGCGCGCATTCTGCAGCGCCAATTTGCATGACCGATGATCGGAGGGGGCTACTATGCGCAAGCGACTAGGTGCATCATCATTACGCACTACCGAGATACGATCAAACTGTCGGTAATAACAGTCGCACGACCCCGCGCGCGCATACACGGGAGTGCAGGGTCGCGTTTATTAAATTACGTCAAATTATTGGTACGCGCGTCCCGCGGTATCCGGCTGAAGGCCTAAACATAGAACGTGAGCCGAGGCCTCTCCGCCGCGGTTGTTTAACAGTGAGCAATCACGCTACTTTCCCAATTAGGCCGCTAATTTTAGCGTAGAGCGTGTAATTGCCCTCCCCGCCTTGAGCGCGGCTACGCGCGGAGCCGAATTCTCCCTCACGTATAATACGTTCAGAGCGCGCCTTCCTCCCGGATCTGCTTTAATCGTCGGGCAATGGCTCGATGCACGTGTGCGATACGGAATTAAGTCGCGGTAATTAAGTTATCTCGTTTGTGTTTCAATTATAAAAATTGCCGTTCTCTTCGCGGATAGCTTCCCTAGAGTTCTTTTTACGATCGTTTTACGCTTTACCGTGCGTTACACAAATCGAGTATACACACACACACACACACGAAGTCCGATGAAGTTGTTCGGTTTTCACCGTGAAACAATTCAGGATGCCCAAAGCGTTATCGCCGAAGCGTGACACTTCCACTTACATAGATATACAACAACGACGTTATAAATACCGGAATATAATTTCCACTTTATAAATTGTTTAATGTCGCGCGTATATCGCGTTTTTATTACCGCGAGCGCGATAACTGTTTATTATGGCGCCAGCGAGCGGAAAGAGTATAGTAGTACATACACGCAGTCCGTAAAGTGTCACGTGGAAATTTCCACGATATGCCGCGTGCGCAAAAATACGCGACTACACGTATGTCTAATAACGTTGCACTTTACTTCTGCTTGTTGCAGATTCGACCGACGAAGGGCTGAAGAAGACAAAAGAGCGGTTTCGGATGAGAAGCTGTGGATCTCCGACGTCGTTTGACTAATCAAAAGAATTTCGCAACAGGCTCAAGGGAGCTCAAGAAAAACGGACATCATCGATGAAGGATGCGCGGGAATGTTTTGCACGCTAGCAAACTATCCGCCATTCTTTTTCAGCGCTAATTAAATCGCAGTCGCGAAAGCCATTCAAACTCGTCGTCCGATACGCACACACGCACACACACACACACACAAAGGTACACACGTACAGGTATAAAATACACGTACACGACATAGGATCCAAAAGCCTGATCAACGCTGCGTACTTCCTGTGATCGTCGATTAACGATAAGCGGAAATAATCAAAAATAGCGACGCAGCGGAAGAGGAATATGTTTTGTGCGAACAAAGACGCGCGAATTACCGTAACGCGAATTGCTCTGGTAGAGAAAAGCGACGTTCTAAGAAGAACAGCAGATATATCGATAGACGCGATAAAGAGAAAAAGCTACAAAATCCTTAAAAAAAAACGTTTAATCTATTAAATTATATATATTAAAAAAATAGTCACTTAAATATAATTGCTTGAAAAATTCAGTCAAAACTCAGCACGGTTATTACACTTACGACGAATTATATACATATATGTATACATATAATTTGCACGATTTTCAGTGTTATCCGCTTCGTCCTGTTGTAAACTTTAAAGAGAAAAAATTAAATTTCCGATAATTGACACTAAGGATTAGTATACAAAAAGTTATATATATAATATATATATATATATATTGCACGAGTAAATTTTACAGTAAAAAATATAAACAAATCTAATATTTATAGTGCTATCGATATTTTCTGAGCTTTAATAAATGACACGCACAAAGAAATTTAAAAAAAGCTACTAATTATTTTTCTCTATCAGTTGCGGATCGGAATATCGCGATGAAGAAGGTCGGAATTTCGCATGCTGCAATCGCGCATTTAAAAAAAAAAAAAAAAAAAAAAAATGTAAAGAAACGCACCGTCGGGAAAGAGGCAAAAGAAGAGGAAAGGTGCGAATTTCTAGAGTCTGGCGGATCGCGTAGATAAGAATACGATTGCCATAATAATGACCAAGTTCTTGTGGTTGTACTTAAGTCATACCTTTATACTCTATTTTATACTTGTTAGGATGCTAAGCGTAAGTTACTTCATATTCAATTATCGAAGTGTCTCTATCACAGTTCTATCGCTACGTTTTACTCTGATGTCACGTCGTCGAGTTGACCGCGCGGTTCGATCATCGAAAATCGGCGCGAGCCACGTGAACTTTGTAATATTGTCTCTTACTCCCTGCACTTGTGATCGTACACCTATACCGTGATTTTAAGACGATAAACTAAGCGCTCTCACACCGATATCGGCATTTTATAGCTATAACAAGGAAAACCGCAATCATCTTTAGTCAATGGTAAAAAAAAAATACAACTACCGATTGACGAAATTAAACTCAGTGATGAAACGTGTTTATGTTTAAAATATTATTTCAGTATAATAAAACTTCTAAATTCTCAATTTTTGTAGCACTGCAAAGTAATAATAAATTTTTTTGGACGAAATCCTGGTGACATAAAATTGTGTGTACTTTCGTCTCAAAGTTAAAAAAGCCATCGACAAATATCGTATCTGCGACATTTGCAGCAGTTACGATATAATGAATGAATAAATTCTCATCGAAAGTCTCAGGCGCGAGACCGCCTTTCGGATGATGGTCCCGACCAAAGGACGTGTTTGGACCTTGGTCTCATTTTTTGTGATTATTGTTTAAATACACATTAAGCAAACAATAGACTAGGTTAGACTTGTTGTAATTGATTACGGGAACAGTTAAAAGGTCTGGTTGGCCTTAAACACGCACACACACACACAGAGACGATATTATTATTTCCCACATTCAATACCGGAAGAAGAGCGCAATACACAAGTTCTAAAAATTGTTCGAGAAAACACGAACAGATAATTATCTCTCAGTTTTCACGAAAGTTTTACAAGCAATAAACGTTTTTGCAAAAAAACAAAGAAATAAAAATAAACATTGGTAACAAGTGGCCTTTTCTTAAAGAAAAAAAAAGAACTTATTAAGCTGTACGAGAATGTTGAACGCAATCAGAATACGTTCGTTACATTGAAGAGAACTATAGCTATATTTTGCGAGTGTAATATAAGTTTCTAGATTTACTGTACGAAGGTATAGATTCTATTATCATGAATATTATATCGCGTAATGAATTTTGTATGGAAGGCACTCGGTCCCCTTTACGGCGGAACTCTGTATGTTATAAGCGTGTGCCGGAACGAACGCGCTTATTTCGTATGCTGATGTTCTCGGAGAGTGTAATTTTGCCATGATGACGAATGTCGAAAACAAAACAAAAAAAAAAAAAAAATAGAAAAAGAAAATACAAAGATAAGCTCTCAGAAAAGAGTCCGTGAACAGAGATATCACGCGTTTGCCAGAATGATTTTTCCGGGAACATTGAACGTCAATGGGTCTCGAAGCGAGCGATCGGGTCAGCAGAATCTGATCGGTTTTAACTTGGCTCTTCGTTGCGCTTGTGAACGCAGAAGACGCGAAGGCTGAAACCTACGTTGATCTGCGATGCGACCGCGCCGATCGACTTCATCGATATCACTTCAACATCGTCGGTCACGTTCTCGCGGCGAAATACTCAGCGCGTAAGGGTCGAGGATCGTTGTGCCTTCGCTGTATGCACGTTATAAAGTACGTTCTAATGATTGTAAGAGACGGGCAGACATCCACACTTTGTGATTCTATTAAGCAGTTGTTCAGGTTTTTTTTTTTTTTATACTTTCTTTAATGTGCTTACCTAGGATAGCTTGTGTACCCTAAAGAGTGTTTCAATAAAAATCACAGTGAAATAAACCGGTGCGTATTTCTCTTTCTCTCTTCGATTTAGTAATTAATTGAAAAAAAAAAAAACAAATACTTATATATGTTATAAATTCGCTTTATCGTTATTGTAAAAACAACTAATCTAATTTACTTTTTATTCGTAGGTAGGTAGTTACAAGGGGGGTTTTTTACGCAAAGAACAAAACAGCGGATAACATGGTTTATTACTTTTTTATATTCAAGGTATCGAATGAATGTGTGTTACAAGCAATAATATAATCAAAGATAATGAATGAAAAGCGATGGAACTAAAATCAAATATTACACCTCTTTCGTTTTTTTTGTTTTTTTTTTTTTGTTTTTTTTTTTTATATATATTGGTCACATTATCTCTCTCATCCTCGAATGATTGATTTTTTTCGCAATTTTTTCTCTTTTCTTATTTTTTTTTTTGTTTTAATTTTTTTTTTTTTCGTAATAATTTGTACTTCTCTTGGCGCAATCTCTTGGCTCACCAACGTTTTCCAAGGAACCAGTCGATTGCTTTCCAACATCGACAGATTTGCGAGGTTTATTATACTTTATCGTATAACGATAATGATATTCAGGAACGATGCCACTTGATTCACAAGATCGTGAGAAGAAACGGTCCGCGGGAGAGATCACGTTTGTCGGACTTGAACCAATGTTAGTTTTTTTTTTTTTTTTACACGTCTATATATAATAGTCAGTCGAATATAAATGCTTTGGCAGACACACACACATGCTCCCCGAGTTGTAAAAAAATATTATATATCGAGCCAAAATGACTGAATGTTAAAGGTTCTCTTACGAAAGAAAAACGAGATGAGAGGAAGAATTGCTCGATCAAACGTCGATCTCCCACGTGGTGTTGTCGAATACACGCGAATTAAAACATACATGTATGTATTTAAGTATATATATATATACATATATATATATTTACCACCAAACTAACAACAGAAACACATGAATCAGGCCGCATCGTTGCGAGATAACGACGGCAAGCGATCGTTTGCCATCGCTATGTGTGTGTGTTATTCCGCTTAATAAAATCTTGTTGATTAAAATAACGAAACGCTATTCATAATAACTTCTCTAATTAACGATTATTTGGTAATATACAAAGTAGTAGAAAAGAGGGAAAAGCAAGTCCGTCTCCTATTCTCGTAGAATTTTTTTTTTTCCTTTGTAAATACAAAAACGTAACGCGTAGTATCTAAAAAGTATCCCACGTGTTCCAGGACGTACCGAGGATCGTGTTTTAATCGCGCGAAAAAGTCCTACCTCGAATATTTGCCAGTCGAAATGAATTTTGTGCGCTTCCACAGTGTGGCAAAAGAGAAAAAAACGTTGTCTCACTTTCACCACGCTGCGCACAAAAGTAAAATCCATGAGAGAAAAATGCTCTTTTAATTTGACACGTCTGTGAATCTCGCTCTAAATGAAATTCTTACATTCTTTCGCGTGAAAATTTGCACGCGCCAAAATGAGCTTGAGAGAAACGCGGAAACGCGTTGCCGTAACTTTCGAGCGAGGGCCGAAATCCATCGCGAATCACCGGAAACTTGTCCGCGCGATCGTCGCCGTCATCGTCGTCGTGGAACTCGCGTTTTTTTTTTTTTTTTTTTTTTTTTTTTTTTTTTTT